>OX457144.1:2500-25000 GCA_949752895.1 Dendrolimus pini
CTAACCTAACCTAACCTAACCTAACCTAACCTAACCTAACCTAACCTAACCTAACCTAACCTAACCTAACCTAACCTAACCTAACCTAACCTAACCTAACCTAACCTAACCTAACCTAACCTAACCTAACCTAACCTAACCTAACCTAACCTAACCTAACCTAACCTAACCTAACCTAACCTAACCTAACCTAACCTAACCTAACCTAACCTAACCTAACCTAACCTAACCTAACCTAACCTAACCTAACCTAACCTAACCTAACCTAACCTAACCTAACCTAACCTAACCTAACCTAACCTAACCTAACCTAACCTAACCTAACCTAACCTAACCTAACCTAACCTAACCTAACCTAACCTAACCTAACCTAACCTAACCTAACCTAACCTAACCTAACCTAACCTAACCTAACCTAACCTAACCTAACCTAACCTAACCTAACCTAACCTAACCTAACCTAACCTAACCTAACCTAACCTAACCTAACCTAACCTAACCTAACCTAACCTAACCTAACCTAACCTAACCTAACCTAACCTAACCTAACCTAACCTAACCTAACCTAACCTAACCTAACCTAACCTAACCTAACCTAACCTAACCTAACCTAACCTAACCTAACCTAACCTAACCTAACCTAACCTAACCTAACCTAACCTAACCTAACCTAACCTAACCTAACCTAACCTAACCTAACCTAACCTAACCTAACCTAACCTAACCTAACCTAACCTAACCTAACCTAACCTAACCTAACCTAACCTAACCTAACCTAACCTAACCTAACCTAACCTAACCTAACCTAACCTAACCTAACCTAACCTAACCTAACCTAACCTAACCTAACCTAACCTAACCTAACCTAACCTAACCTAACCTAACCTAACCTAACCTAACCTAACCTAACCTAACCTAACCTAACCTAACCTAACCTAACCTAACCTAACCTAACCTAACCTAACCTAACCTAACCTAACCTAACCTAACCTAACCTAACCTAACCTAACCTAACCTAACCTAACCTAACCTAACCTAACCTAACCTAACCTAACCTAACCTAACCTAACCTAACCTAACCTAACCTAACCTAACCTAACCTAACCTAACCTAACCTAACCTAACCTAACCTAACCTAACCTAACCTAACCTAACCTAACCTAACCTAACCTAACCTAACCTAACCTAACCTAACCTAACCTAACCTAACCTAACCTAACCTAACCTAACCTAACCTAACCTAACCTAACCTAACCTAACCTAACCTAACCTAACCTAACCTAACCTAACCTAACCTAACCTAACCTAACCTAACCTAACCTAACCTAACCTAACCTAACCTAACCTAACCTAACCTAACCTAACCTAACCTAACCTAACCTAACCTAACCTAACCTAACCTAACCTAACCTAACCTAACCTAACCTAACCTAACCTAACCTAACCTAACCTAACCTAACCTAACCTAACCTAACCTAACCTAACCTAACCTAACCTAACCTAACCTAACCTAACCTAACCTAACCTAACCTAACCTAACCTAACCTAACCTAACCTAACCTAACCTAACCTAACCTAACCTAACCTAACCTAACCTAACCTAACCTAACCTAACCTAACCTAACCTAACCTAACCTAACCTAACCTAACCTAACCTAACCTAACCTAACCTAACCTAACCTAACCTAACCTAACCTAACCTAACCTAACCTAACCTAACCTAACCTAACCTAACCTAACCTAACCTAACCTAACCTAACCTAACCTAACCTAACCTAACCTAACCTAACCTAACCTAACCTAACCTAACCTAACCTAACCTAACCTAACCTAACCTAACCTAACCTAACCTAACCTAACCTAACCTAACCTAACCTAACCTAACCTAACCTAACCTAACCTAACCTAACCTAACCTAACCTAACCTAACCTAACCTAACCTAACCTAACCTAACCTAACCTAACCTAACCTAACCTAACCTAACCTAACCTAACCTAACCTAACCTAACCTAACCTAACCTAACCTAACCTAACCTAACCTAACCTAACCTAACCTAACCTAACCTAACCTAACCTAACCTAACCTAACCTAACCTAACCTAACCTAACCTAACCTAACCTAACCTAACCTAACCTAACCTAACCTAACCTAACCTAACCTAACCTAACCTAACCTAACCTAACCTAACCTAACCTAACCTAACCTAACCTAACCTAACCTAACCTAACCTAACCTAACCTAACCTAACCTAACCTAACCTAACCTAACCTAACCTAACCTAACCTAACCTAACCTAACCTAACCTAACCTAACCTAACCTAACCTAACCTAACCTAACCTAACCTAACCTAACCTAACCTAACCTAACCTAACCTAACCTAACCTAACCTAACCTAACCTAACCTAACCTAACCTAACCTAACCTAACCTAACCTAACCTAACCTAACCTAACCTAACCTAACCTAACCTAACCTAACCTAACCTAACCTAACCTAACCTAACCTAACCTAACCTAACCTAACCTAACCTAACCTAACCTAACCTAACCTAACCTAACCTAACCTAACCTAACCTAACCTAACCTAACCTAACCTAACCTAACCTAACCTAACCTAACCTAACCTAACCTAACCTAACCTAACCTAACCTAACCTAACCTAACCTAACCTAACCTAACCTAACCTAACCTAACCTAACCTAACCTAACCTAACCTAACCTAACCTAACCTAACCTAACCTAACCTAACCTAACCTAACCTAACCTAACCTAACCTAACCTAACCTAACCTAACCTAACCTAACCTAACCTAACCTAACCTAACCTAACCTAACCTAACCTAACCTAACCTAACCTAACCTAACCTAACCTAACCTAACCTAACCTAACCTAACCTAACCTAACCTAACCTAACCTAACCTAACCTAACCTAACCTAACCTAACCTAACCTAACCTAACCTAACCTAACCTAACCTAACCTAACCTAACCTAACCTAACCTAACCTAACCTAACCTAACCTAACCTAACCTAACCTAACCTAACCTAACCTAACCTAACCTAACCTAACCTAACCTAACCTAACCTAACCTAACCTAACCTAACCTAACCTAACCTAACCTAACCTAACCTAACCTAACCTAACCTAACCTAACCTAACCTAACCTAACCTAACCTAACCTAACCTAACCTAACCTAACCTAACCTAACCTAACCTAACCTAACCTAACCTAACCTAACCTAACCTAACCTAACCTAACCTAACCTAACCTAACCTAACCTAACCTAACCTAACCTAACCTAACCTAACCTAACCTAACCTAACCTAACCTAACCTAACCTAACCTAACCTAACCTAACCTAACCTAACCTAACCTAACCTAACCTAACCTAACCTAACCTAACCTAACCTAACCTAACCTAACCTAACCTAACCTAACCTAACCTAACCTAACCTAACCTAACCTAACCTAACCTAACCTAACCTAACCTAACCTAACCTAACCTAACCTAACCTAACCTAACCTAACCTAACCTAACCTAACCTAACCTAACCTAACCTAACCTAACCTAACCTAACCTAACCTAACCTAACCTAACCTAACCTAACCTAACCTAACCTAACCTAACCTAACCTAACCTAACCTAACCTAACCTAACCTAACCTAACCTAACCTAACCTAACCTAACCTAACCTAACCTAACCTAACCTAACCTAACCTAACCTAACCTAACCTAACCTAACCTAACCTAACCTAACCTAACCTAACCTAACCTAACCTAACCTAACCTAACCTAACCTAACCTAACCTAACCTAACCTAACCTAACCTAACCTAACCTAACCTAACCTAACCTAACCTAACCTAACCTAACCTAACCTAACCTAACCTAACCTAACCTAACCTAACCTAACCTAACCTAACCTAACCTAACCTAACCTAACCTAACCTAACCTAACCTAACCTAACCTAACCTAACCTAACCTAACCTAACCTAACCTAACCTAACCTAACCTAACCTAACCTAACCTAACCTAACCTAACCTAACCTAACCTAACCTAACCTAACCTAACCTAACCTAACCTAACCTAACCTAACCTAACCTAACCTAACCTAACCTAACCTAACCTAACCTAACCTAACCTAACCTAACCTAACCTAACCTAACCTAACCTAACCTAACCTAACCTAACCTAACCTAACCTAACCTAACCTAACCTAACCTAACCTAACCTAACCTAACCTAACCTAACCTAACCTAACCTAACCTAACCTAACCTAACCTAACCTAACCTAACCTAACCTAACCTAACCTAACCTAACCTAACCTAACCTAACCTAACCTAACCTAACCTAACCTAACCTAACCTAACCTAACCTAACCTAACCTAACCTAACCTAACCTAACCTAACCTAACCTAACCTAACCTAACCTAACCTAACCTAACCTAACCTAACCTAACCTAACCTAACCTAACCTAACCTAACCTAACCTAACCTAACCTAACCTAACCTAACCTAACCTAACCTAACCTAACCTAACCTAACCTAACCTAACCTAACCTAACCTAACCTAACCTAACCTAACCTAACCTAACCTAACCTAACCTAACCTAACCTAACCTAACCTAACCTAACCTAACCTAACCTAACCTAACCTAACCTAACCTAACCTAACCTAACCTAACCTAACCTAACCTAACCTAACCTAACCTAACCTAACCTAACCTAACCTAACCTAACCTAACCTAACCTAACCTAACCTAACCTAACCTAACCTAACCTAACCTAACCTAACCTAACCTAACCTAACCTAACCTAACCTAACCTAACCTAACCTAACCTAACCTAACCTAACCTAACCTAACCTAACCTAACCTAACCTAACCTAACCTAACCTAACCTAACCTAACCTAACCTAACCTAACCTAACCTAACCTAACCTAACCTAACCTAACCTAACCTAACCTAACCTAACCTAACCTAACCTAACCTAACCTAACCTAACCTAACCTAACCTAACCTAACCTAACCTAACCTAACCTAACCTAACCTAACCTAACCTAACCTAACCTAACCTAACCTAACCTAACCTAACCTAACCTAACCTAACCTAACCTAACCTAACCTAACCTAACCTAACCTAACCTAACCTAACCTAACCTAACCTAACCTAACCTAACCTAACCTAACCTAACCTAACCTAACCTAACCTAACCTAACCTAACCTAACCTAACCTAACCTAACCTAACCTAACCTAACCTAACCTAACCTAACCTAACCTAACCTAACCTAACCTAACCTAACCTAACCTAACCTAACCTAACCTAACCTAACCTAACCTAACCTAACCTAACCTAACCTAACCTAACCTAACCTAACCTAACCTAACCTAACCTAACCTAACCTAACCTAACCTAACCTAACCTAACCTAACCTAACCTAACCTAACCTAACCTAACCTAACCTAACCTAACCTAACCTAACCTAACCTAACCTAACCTAACCTAACCTAACCTAACCTAACCTAACCTAACCTAACCTAACCTAACCTAACCTAACCTAACCTAACCTAACCTAACCTAACCTAACCTAACCTAACCTAACCTAACCTAACCTAACCTAACCTAACCTAACCTAACCTAACCTAACCTAACCTAACCTAACCTAACCTAACCTAACCTAACCTAACCTAACCTAACCTAACCTAACCTAACCTAACCTAACCTAACCTAACCTAACCTAACCTAACCTAACCTAACCTAACCTAACCTAACCTAACCTAACCTAACCTAACCTAACCTAACCTAACCTAACCTAACCTAACCTAACCTAACCTAACCTAACCTAACCTAACCTAACCTAACCTAACCTAACCTAACCTAACCTAACCTAACCTAACCTAACCTAACCTAACCTAACCTAACCTAACCTAACCTAACCTAACCTAACCTAACCTAACCTAACCTAACCTAACCTAACCTAACCTAACCTAACCTAACCTAACCTAACCTAACCTAACCTAACCTAACCTAACCTAACCTAACCTAACCTAACCTAACCTAACCTAACCTAACCTAACCTAACCTAACCTAACCTAACCTAACCTAACCTAACCTAACCTAACCTAACCTAACCTAACCTAACCTAACCTAACCTAACCTAACCTAACCTAACCTAACCTAACCTAACCTAACCTAACCTAACCTAACCTAACCTAACCTAACCTAACCTAACCTAACCTAACCTAACCTAACCTAACCTAACCTAACCTAACCTAACCTAACCTAACCTAACCTAACCTAACCTAACCTAACCTAACCTAACCTAACCTAACCTAACCTAACCTAACCTAACCTAACCTAACCTAACCTAACCTAACCTAACCTAACCTAACCTAACCTAACCTAACCTAACCTAACCTAACCTAACCTAACCTAACCTAACCTAACCTAACCTAACCTAACCTAACCTAACCTAACCTAACCTAACCTAACCTAACCTAACCTAACCTAACCTAACCTAACCTAACCTAACCTAACCTAACCTAACCTAACCTAACCTAACCTAACCTAACCTAACCTAACCTAACCTAACCTAACCTAACCTAACCTAACCTAACCTAACCTAACCTAACCTAACCTAACCTAACCTAACCTAACCTAACCTAACCTAACCTAACCTAACCTAACCTAACCTAACCTAACCTAACCTAACCTAACCTAACCTAACCTAACCTAACCTAACCTAACCTAACCTAACCTAACCTAACCTAACCTAACCTAACCTAACCTAACCTAACCTAACCTAACCTAACCTAACCTAACCTAACCTAACCTAACCTAACCTAACCTAACCTAACCTAACCTAACCTAACCTAACCTAACCTAACCTAACCTAACCTAACCTAACCTAACCTAACCTAACCTAACCTAACCTAACCTAACCTAACCTAACCTAACCTAACCTAACCTAACCTAACCTAACCTAACCTAACCTAACCTAACCTAACCTAACCTAACCTAACCTAACCTAACCTAACCTAACCTAACCTAACCTAACCTAACCTAACCTAACCTAACCTAACCTAACCTAACCTAACCTAACCTAACCTAACCTAACCTAACCTAACCTAACCTAACCTAACCTAACCTAACCTAACCTAACCTAACCTAACCTAACCTAACCTAACCTAACCTAACCTAACCTAACCTAACCTAACCTAACCTAACCTAACCTAACCTAACCTAACCTAACCTAACCTAACCTAACCTAACCTAACCTAACCTAACCTAACCTAACCTAACCTAACCTAACCTAACCTAACCTAACCTAACCTAACCTAACCTAACCTAACCTAACCTAACCTAACCTAACCTAACCTAACCTAACCTAACCTAACCTAACCTAACCTAACCTAACCTAACCTAACCTAACCTAACCTAACCTAACCTAACCTAACCTAACCTAACCTAACCTAACCTAACCTAACCTAACCTAACCTAACCTAACCTAACCTAACCTAACCTAACCTAACCTAACCTAACCTAACCTAACCTAACCTAACCTAACCTAACCTAACCTAACCTAACCTAACCTAACCTAACCTAACCTAACCTAACCTAACCTAACCTAACCTAACCTAACCTAACCTAACCTAACCTAACCTAACCTAACCTAACCTAACCTAACCTAACCTAACCTAACCTAACCTAACCTAACCTAACCTAACCTAACCTAACCTAACCTAACCTAACCTAACCTAACCTAACCTAACCTAACCTAACCTAACCTAACCTAACCTAACCTAACCTAACCTAACCTAACCTAACCTAACCTAACCTAACCTAACCTAACCTAACCTAACCTAACCTAACCTAACCTAACCTAACCTAACCTAACCTAACCTAACCTAACCTAACCTAACCTAACCTAACCTAACCTAACCTAACCTAACCTAACCTAACCTAACCTAACCTAACCTAACCTAACCTAACCTAACCTAACCTAACCTAACCTAACCTAACCTAACCTAACCTAACCTAACCTAACCTAACCTAACCTAACCTAACCTAACCTAACCTAACCTAACCTAACCTAACCTAACCTAACCTAACCTAACCTAACCTAACCTAACCTAACCTAACCTAACCTAACCTAACCTAACCTAACCTAACCTAACCTAACCTAACCTAACCTAACCTAACCTAACCTAACCTAACCTAACCTAACCTAACCTAACCTAACCTAACCTAACCTAACCTAACCTAACCTAACCTAACCTAACCTAACCTAACCTAACCTAACCTAACCTAACCTAACCTAACCTAACCTAACCTAACCTAACCTAACCTAACCTAACCTAACCTAACCTAACCTAACCTAACCTAACCTAACCTAACCTAACCTAACCTAACCTAACCTAACCTAACCTAACCTAACCTAACCTAACCTAACCTAACCTAACCTAACCTAACCTAACCTAACCTAACCTAACCTAACCTAACCTAACCTAACCTAACCTAACCTAACCTAACCTAACCTAACCTAACCTAACCTAACCTAACCTAACCTAACCTAACCTAACCTAACCTAACCTAACCTAACCTAACCTAACCTAACCTAACCTAACCTAACCTTTTTTTTTTTTTTTTTTTGATAACGCAGGGGGAATGTCTTTTCTTGTGACACTGCCTCGGGCCCGGGGGGGGGTTGTCCGAGGGGTGTGTGAGACTCCTGGCGTCCGGAATCTCCACGCATGACTACGAGAGCGTAGTAGTCGCGAGATTCCGTCCGCCAGACTACCCACTAAACCTAACCTGCGCCCCTAGTCCCTCGCGCTTTTATGGGGCGTCACAGGATATAGACCATAGGTACACAACTGTGACGCCCCTACGCATGGCTAATCCCAGGGTGGCCCTCGGGGTGGACCACCCTCTTCACCAGCAGGGGGGGAAGTCCCGTGAGTGCCCCCGGACTCACGGGCCCCTGCTAATGGAATCCTTAGGGTGGGAGGAGATGGGCGTACATGCGCAAACGGCGGCCAGTACGCCGCCGGCGGATAGGGTCCGCCCGCGCATCCTCCTCCCTTTCCCTCTCGGCAACCTCCTTCTGGAGCATGACCGCGTCACAGAAGGAGGCCACCGCCGTCCAACAGTCGTCGCTCCGGAGCATCGCCGTGACCAGATCACGGAGCGAATCGACTGGACCAACCACGGCTTCGAGCGAGTAACGCTGAGGTCCCCAGGCGGCGCACTCCACCAGCGTATGGACCGCTGTGTCCAGAGGTGCGCCGCAATGCTTGCAGTCCGGTGAAGACTCCCGACCCGCAATACGATGCAGATACTTACCGAAGCAGCCATGCCCGGTAAGTATCTGCACCATCCTATACGTTAGGGTCCCCCTGTTCCGGGAGACCCAACGAGACAGGTGGGGGCGGACCGCCTCCACCGTCTCTACTCCAGCCACTGGGGACCTCAGGTCCTCTTCCCATTTAAGCATCAGGGCCGCGGTCGCGTCGGCCCTGATCTTCTTCACTTCTGCCAGGCACGGCCTCAGGCCTCTTTCCCGGGCATTCTGCCGAAACTCATACACCCTAGCGAGCGTCTTCGCTTGTAACTCCCAAGGCGGATCGCCCGCCAGGAGAGTAGCCGCTGTGTAAGACACCGTACGGTAACCCCGAATGGCCCTCACCGCAAGGACGCGCTGGCAACGCTGCAGCAGCGTCCTGTTCTTGCGGTGGAGGGCCTCACTCCAAACGGGGGCACCGTACAGTGCCATACTCCGCAGAATACCCGAATAAAGCCTCCTACAGGCCGTGCCTGGCCCTCCCACATTCGGCAGGAGTCTGGCCAGGGCAGCGGCGGTCTTAATCAACTTCGGGGCCAATTGAGCAAAGTGGGCCCCGAAGTTCCACTTCCCATCCAACGTGAGGCCCAGGTACTTCATCTGGGCCTCGACCGCCACTGCCACATCCTGGACGACGACGCGCGTATCCCGGGGCGGTCGCCTACGACGACCACAAAACATCAGGGCCTCAGATTTACCAGGGCAAACTCTGAGGCCCAGCTGCTCCACCCTATCGACGACCAACGCCACGCAGGCGTTGGCCAACTCAACCGATTCGTCGTAGGTGCCACCCCGGGCCGTGACGAGGGTGTCATCCGCGTAGCAAATAACCCCCGTCCCGGGCAGGACTGGCTCTCTGAGGAGCCAGTCGTATCCGATGTTCCACAGGATCGGACCCAGAACCGATCCCTGTGGAACACCGCATAGAACGCGCCGACGTCCAGCAATCTGGCCAAAGCCGCCCCCCTCCCAGAGGACGGACCTGTCCTGGAGGTATGCCTCCAACAGCCTCAAAAGGTACCGAGGCACTCCCTGATACCGGAGCGCCTCGGCGATGGTCTCAAACGGGAGGCTGTTGAAGGCATTCGCGATGTCAAGCGATACCACCAGGACAGACTCCTTGAACCCCTCTGCCTCTCTCGTGAGGCGCTTCAACGCGCTCAGGGCGTCCAATGTGGAACGCCCTGCGCGGAATCCGAACTGCGCCTCAGAGAGGCCAGGCCCAACTTCATTCATGTGCCTGACGAGGCGACACGCCAAAATCCTTTCAAAAAGTTTGGCCACCTCGTCAAGCAGCACGATGGGCCTGTAGGCAGAGGGATCTCCAGGGGGGCGACCCTCCTTAGGGAGCAGGCACAGCCGGCCCTCCTTCCACGGCTTCGGGAACTCACCTGTTCTGATGCAGGCATCAAAGAGTCCCCGAAGCTGGCCGCCGAGGTGTTTGGCGGCCACGAAGAGGGCCCGGCCTGGGACTCCATCCGGTCCCGGTGCCTTCCGACGGCCCCGAAGACGGTCCAGGGCCGTCTCGAGCTCCTCCTCTGAGACGGGGGGAGGTTCCGTCTCAGAGGCTGCTAATCCTGGGGGAGGATCCATGGTCGGAGGAGTATGGACTCCCGGGTCTGGGAAGAGACCGCTTATTACCCTATCAAGGACCCCATCCGGAAGGGACTCCGTTATTGGGGCGGCAAAGGCGCGGAGCTTTTTGCGCGCCGCCCTGAACGGACGTCCCCAGGGGTCCCTGTCCAGCGATTCCAGTAACTCTTCCCTAGCCCGGGCCTTCGACTGGCTGATTGCCAGCTGAAGGGCTTTCTTAGCAGCCCGATACTCGTCCGCCAACCTAAGCTCCTCCTCCAGCTCCGGAGGAAGTCGACGCCTGCAGCGCTTTAGAGATCGGTGAAGCCTTTGAGCTGCCTCTCGCAGGGCACCGATCTCTGCAGTCCACCAGTGGACGCCTGGCCGCTGCCAGCGTCGACGCGACCGTGGCATGGAGGCATCGCAGATCCTTCCCAGGGATCTGCGCATGCGCTCCGCCAGTTCCTCCGGAGAACCACCATCCACCGGATTGGTCCAGCCCTCGACGGCCGCCGTCTCTTCAGCCAGTTCGCGGTCGAACCGACTGACGGCCCAGCGCGGGAGTTGCCCGTGGCTGCGTGGGGGGTCTGTCGTCCCAGGAGGAGGGGAGACTTCGAACTTTATATAAAGGTGGTCCGAAAGTGTCTCCACCTCCTCCTCAACTTTCCAATCTTCAACCCTGCGTGCGATCGCATGAGTTGCGAACGACAAATCCACAATGGATCCACCCTGCGATCGCACGCAGGTATGGACCGACCCTCTGTTGAGGATCGACAGACCACTTTGGAGAGCCCACGCTTCCACGAGACTACCCCGCGCGTTGGTGACGGTGTTCCCCCAGGAACGGGATTTGGCATTAAAGTCACCGAGGACGAATGTTGCCCTCGGCGACTGCCTAGCCACGGCGGCCCTGACGGAGTCCAAGAACGTCTCGAACTCCGCCAGGGAACGATTTGGGGAGAAGTACACCCCTATAATGATGTACTCCCCCCAACCCGCCGCCGCGTAACCCCGTCCCTTCTCGATGGAGATGAGAGGGGGGCTAGTGCCTGACCTAGCTACCACCGCCACCAAGCCGTCGAGGTTGGCAGTGCCTTGACATCGTCACGTGATCTGCGCGTTTCCCCGCTTCGGCGCACACAATACAGTGCGCCTTGTCCGACCTGCAGTCTATCAGTTTGTGGCCGCTCTTGCCACACCGATAGCACAGGCCGGACCTATCCCCCCGGCCGTCTGGGCACCTCGTCGTCGCGTGCCCAGTGGCGAGACACTTGTAGCACCTCACCTGGCGTTTCTCATAGGCCTCCACGGCGACAGAAGTGAAGCCTATGAGGAGGTGACCCACTTCCGCCAGGCGCTGATTGGGCACATCACCCACGACGAGCCCAGACCTCCTCTTCCTACACCAATCCCCGCTGCCCGGATGTGGGAGCGGGGGCAGTCACCGACACGCGCAATCTCCTCCACTATCATCTCCGGAGTGACCGAATCATCCAGTCCCGTGAGCCGGATTTCGCCCTTTTTCACGGGTCTGGAGATCTCGGCCACTCCGCTCAGTGCCCCCTGAAGGAGCCCGGCCACCCGGTCCGCCAACGCCGCACTATCAGGACCGGGCGGGAACTCCAGAAGCCGCGAGTCGTTGGCAGACCTAACGACCCTGAGCCCCTTCTTTAATCCGAGGGCAACGATGTCCACGACGCCCCTTGCCCTGGAGAAGACGTCGCAGTACGTCGCTCCCTTTTCCACAGCCTCCGGTAGCAGGCTTACCCTAACTACCGGAGCTCGCTCCTCAACGAGCCCCTTGGGGTCAATTCTCCCCGGGGGGCCACGGCGACGCTCCTGCCTCTTAACACGGCGGTCCTCCCGACGGTCCACTCGTCGATCCTCCCGTCCTGAGGAACGCGCTTGAGTTTGGGGTTGGGCGGACTGGAGGGGGGCCGAGGCGATCGGTCCCCTGCCCATTCCCTTCCCCTTACTCTTGCCTTTACGCCCCCCCTCCACCACGGTCCACTCATTGTCCGTGGGGGGGGCACTCTCCACAGCGGAGGAGAAACCCTGGATCTGGGATCTTGGTGCCCTCAGCGAAGGGAACTCTCTGTCCCCAGATCCAGAGGGCCCAGCATGGCCCACCTTTTTGGGTAGCGGGCGCGACGGCCCGGCCTTCGGAGGTGGGGGGGGAGCCCTCTCCATCCTCTTCTCAAGCCTCATCGCCTCCGTGGGGACGGGGGCGGGGACAACTCCTGGGGGGGGGTCAGAACCCCCCTTTTTCTTCTTATCCCCCGCTAGCGGCGGCCGAACTGTCTTTGGAGGAGGAAGACGCTCCTCGAACACCGCTAGACGGGCATCGATCATCGTCCCCACCGAGACGATGATGGCCCTTTGAAGGGCCTCAATGTCGAACTGGGGGGGGGGTACATTCCCAGACGCAGTTTCAGGGGCAGCGGCTTTGGCCGCTGTCCTCATCTCGCTAAATTCCCTGCGGTGGGCCTTTAGCTCCGACCGCAGGGACTCAATCTCCCGTTTTAACCGGAGGTTCTCAACTGATAGCCTCCGGTTTTCCGCATCAAGGGACCTCGCAGAGAGGTTCTCCACCACCTCTGCGAGAGTCCCTGCCGCCAATTTTAATTTGCGAATGTACCCCCCCTTCAGGTTTCCTGAAGTTTGGGCCACTCTGTAAATGGAGGCCACGTGTGACCTAGCCAGGGTATGGAGCTCCTCGGCACCCATGCGACCGAGATCCATTTCCCTGGGATCCGTGACCTCCACCTCCACCACATCGTCGTCATCTACGGAGCTCCGCAGGTACCGCTGCGTCGCCTCCCTAGCAGCTTTGCCTCGCTGAAGGTCAGACTGGACTTCCCTGAGGAGAGCGTCAGTCCGTGCATCCCACTCCTGTATTTCCTTGCGGGGGAACCGGAGAACGGCCCCCCGTCCGCTGCCACGTGTCCCAGCGCGGGTTTTCACCACCCGTCTGGAAGCATTCGCCCCTAACGCGGACACCTCCGAATCGGCGTCAGTTTCGCCCGACTCGTCGGAGTCAGGTTCCGAGTTCTCCCGCGATTGGGCACTGAGCCGCTTTCGCGCCGCTATCTTAGCGGCAATAACCCCGGCTTTCGGGGCAGAACCCGAATCAGCCATATTCCCGGGCCCCCCACTTGGGGGGGGGGCACCCCCAGGATCCAGGGTAACTTCTATCCCACTCAGGAGCAATAACCAATATCCATAAAACAAGCCAGGTCACAAATGCAGAAGAGTCAGAAAACCGAAAAAACAAAGCCAGGTAGAAACTAATAAAATATCCTCGAAAGTCCTTAAAACACACCAAGTCGTTGATCAAGAACCACGATAGACCACATAAATCACCCTCAACAAGATTCCCAAAAGGTTAGTTAATTCAAAAGGTTAGTCTAATTCATCCACCACATTCCGCCCCGTGCAATGAGCGCTTTGACCTCCTAGCACGGTTGGCCGAGCCCGGGCTTCCCCGGGTAAGGTTAATCGTGCTCATGGAAACGGAATGCACAAATTGACCACCCGCCGCACACCGAAATGTACGACGTAGAATCCCAGTGCGCATCGTTGGTAACGGAGGTTCCATTGTATGGTCACCCATCCAAGTACTGACCGCACCAAGCGACGCTTAACAACCACGATCGACTAGATAATGCACGTACCACTGTGCCAACTAGCCGCTCTTTAAAAGGTTAGTCTAATTCATCCACCACATTCCGCCCCGTGCAATGAGCGCTTTGACCTCCTAGCACGGTTGGCCGAGCCCGGGCTTCCCCGGGTAAGGTTAATCGTGCTCATGGAAACGGAATGCACAAATTGACCACCCGCCGCACACCGAAAATGTACGACGTAGAATCCCAGTGCGCATCGTTGGTAACGGAGGTTCCATTGTATGGTCACCCATCCAAGTACTGACCGCACCAAGCGACGCTTAACAACCACGATCGACTAGATAATGCACGTACCACTGTGCCAACTAGCCGCTCAAAAGGTTAGTTAATTCATCCACCACATTCCGCCCCGTGCAATGAGCGCTTTGACCTCCTAGCACGGTTGGCCGAGCCCGGGCTTCCCCGGGTAAGGTTAATCGTGCTCATGGAAACGGAATGCACAAATTGACCACCCGCCGCACACCGAAAATGTACGACGTAGAATCCCAGTGCGCATCGTTGGTAACGGAGGTTCCATTGTATGGTCACCCATCCAAGTACTGACCGCACCAAGCGACGCTTAACAACCACGATCGACTAGATAATGCACGTACCACTGTGCCAACTAGCCGCTCAAAGGTTAGTCTAATTCATCCACCACATTCCGCCCCGTGCAATGAGCGCTTTGACCTCCTAGCACGGTTGGCCGAGCCCGGGCTTCCCCGGGTAAGGTTAATCGTGCTCATGGAAACGGAATGCACAAATTGACCACCCGCCGCACACCGAAATGTACGACGTAGAATCCCAGTGCGCATCGTTGGTAACGGAGGTTCCATTGTATGGTCACCCATCCAAGTACTGACCGCACCAAGCGACGCTTAACAACCACGATCGACTAGATAATGCACGTACCACTGTGCCAACTAGCCGCTCAACCTAACCTAACCTAACCTAACCTAACCTAACCTAACCTAACCTAACCTAACCTAACCTAACCTAACCTAACCTAACCTAACCTAACCTAACCTAACCTAACCTAACCTAACCTAACCTAACCTAACCTAACCTAACCTAACCTAACCTAACCTAACCTAACCTAACCTAACCTAACCTAACCTAACCTAACCTAACCTAACCTAACCTAACCTAACCTAACCTAACCTAACCTAACCTAACCTAACCTAACCTAACCTAACCTAACCTAACCTAACCTAACCTAACCTAACCTAACCTAACCTAACCTAACCTAACCTAACCTAACCTAACCTAACCTAACCTAACCTAACCTAACCTAACCTAACCTAACCTAACCTAACCTAACCTAACCTAACCTAACCTAACCTAACCTAACCTAACCTAACCTAACCTAACCTAACCTAACCTAACCTAACCTAACCTAACCTAACCTAACCTAACCTAACCTAACCTAACCTAACCTAACCTAACCTAACCTAACCTAACCTAACCTAACCTAACCTAACCTAACCTAACCTAACCTAACCTAACCTAACCTAACCTAACCTAACCTAACCTAACCTAACCTAACCTAACCTAACCTAACCTAACCTAACCTAACCTAACCTAACCTAACCTAACCTAACCTAACCTAACCTAACCTAACCTAACCTAACCTAACCTAACCTAACCTAACCTAACCTAACCTAACCTAACCTAACCTAACCTAACCTAACCTAACCTAACCTAACCTAACCTAACCTAACCTAACCTAACCTAACCTAACCTAACCTAACCTAACCTAACCTAACCTAACCTAACCTAACCTAACCTAACCTAACCTAACCTAACCTAACCTAACCTAACCTAACCTAACCTAACCTAACCTAACCTAACCTAACCTAACCTAACCTAACCTAACCTAACCTAACCTAACCTAACCTAACCTAACCTAACCTAACCTAACCTAACCTAACCTAACCTAACCTAACCTAACCTAACCTAACCTAACCTAACCTAACCTAACCTAACCTAACCTAACCTAACCTAACCTAACCTAACCTAACCTAACCTAACCTAACCTAACCTAACCTAACCTAACCTAACCTAACCTAACCTAACCTAACCTAACCTAACCTAACCTAACCTAACCTAACCTAACCTAACCTAACCTAACCTAACCTAACCTAACCTAACCTAACCTAACCTAACCTAACCTAACCTAACCTAACCTAACCTAACCTAACCTAACCTAACCTAACCTAACCTAACCTAACCTAACCTAACCTAACCTAACCTAACCTAACCTAACCTAACCTAACCTAACCTAACCTAACCTAACCTAACCTAACCTAACCTAACCTAACCTAACCTAACCTAACCTAACCTAACCTAACCTAACCTAACCTAACCTAACCTAACCTAACCTAACCTAACCTAACCTAACCTAACCTAACCTAACCTAACCTAACCTAACCTAACCTAACCTAACCTAACCTAACCTAACCTAACCTAACCTAACCTAACCTAACCTAACCTAACCTAACCTAACCTAACCTAACCTAACCTAACCTAACCTAACCTAACCTAACCTAACCTAACCTAACCTAACCTAACCTAACCTAACCTAACCTAACCTAACCTAACCTAACCTAACCTAACCTAACCTAACCTAACCTAACCTAACCTAACCTAACCTAACCTAACCTAACCTAACCTAACCTAACCTAACCTAACCTAACCTAACCTAACCTAACCTAACCTAACCTAACCTAACCTAACCTAACCTAACCTAACCTAACCTAACCTAACCTAACCTAACCTAACCTAACCTAACCTAACCTAACCTAACCTAACCTAACCTAACCTAACCTAACCTAACCTAACCTAACCTAACCTAACCTAACCTAACCTAACCTAACCTAACCTAACCTAACCTAACCTAACCTAACCTAACCTAACCTAACCTAACCTAACCTAACCTAACCTAACCTAACCTAACCTAACCTTTTTTTTTTTTGGCCAGGGGAAATCCGCTTGAGGACTAAGCCGCGACAGGCACAGAAGCCTGGGGGATGCTCGCGACCTTGGTGAGACAGTGTGGGATTCGCCAGATCGGGGGTGGCACTAGCGTGCCCGGTCAGAACCGGTGCCACGCTATTGCCACTCCCCAGTTAGGGATACCCACTAAAACCCCTGGGTGTTCCGTCCTGCGCCTTATGCCAGGGCTACGTGAATGCGGTTTTCCCAACTCCGCTACCCTGGCAGGCGTGGGCCCCGCTCACTGGGCCTCTTCAAATGCCGGGGGAGCTACTCCCCCGGCGACGACTGGGTCTTTTCGGCGTGGGGCGGTCTGTAACTCGCCCCACGGGAAGAGAGATGAGCGCGCGCGGAACACTCGCGCTCTCATCTCGACGGCATGTGCGGGTGAGTGAGAACCTCTATGCCCCTAGAGGCCCCACCCGCGCCGCCCGCTTACGGTGGCCGGAGGTCTAGGTCAGACCTCCGGCGTCGGCGCGTCCTCCTTTGTCGGGAGCGGAGCAGGGAATTACGCTCACGCTCCCGTTCCGCCTCCTCCTTCGCAAACATGACTCGCTCGCAGAAGGAGGAGACGGCGTCCCATCCGGTGGAGCCCCCGACCATGGTGCGTACCACGGCCGGGAGCGAGGTGTCAAATCCGGTATGGGCGACGAGCTCTCGGCGCTGCTCTGTCCAGCCTGGACACTCCTGGAGTGTGTGCAGCGCCGTGTCCTCGTCGCCCGTGTCACAGTGATGGCACCCTGACGTTGCCTCGCGGCCGAGGCGACACAGGTACCTTCCGAAGCAACCATGCCCCGTCAGGACCTGTGTCAGCCTGAAAGTCAGGGTGCCGTGACGTCGTCCAAGCCATTCGTGCAGGACGGGCCGCACCGCCTCAATGGTGGCGGGGCCCGCGCTGGGGCGTCGTAGGCGGTCTTCCCAGACCCCCACGGCTACCTGGCGGAGCTCTGACCGGCACGCCTCGATCTCGCGAGGCGCGGGTCTGGTGCCCCTGGCCAGGGCTTCTTTGCGCCATACGTACAATGACGCCAGGACCCTGGCTTCCAGGTCCCATGGGGGGGATCCGGCGAGTAGCGAAGCCACTTCGAAGGACACCGTACGGTATCCTCTTATTGCCCTGACGGCCAATATGCGTTGCGCTTGACGCAATAGCGCCGCGTTTTTGGCCGTCAGGCGGTCCGACCATAGTGGGGCCCCATACAGGGCCATCGAACGTACGATGCCTTCGAAGAGTTTTCGGCACGTGGCATTAGGCCCCCCGACATTTGGGAGCAGGTGCGACAGCGCACCGGCTGCCCCCTTGAGTCTGGGGAGCAGCTGCCGAAAGTGTGCCGAAAAATCCCACCGGCTATCGAGGACCAATCCCAGGTACTTCATGGTCTCCCCGATGCCGATGCGGATGCCTCCTACAACGATGCTACTGCCTGGAGGTGGGCGGTTACGAGGACCGTGAAACATCACGGCCTCGGTCTTCTGCAACGCCACCTCCAGACCAAGACGCCGGATCCTGCCTACTATTGTTGACACCCCAGCCGTGCCTAAAAGGCACGCCTGCCGATGGGTCCTCCCGCGCGCGGCGATCAGCGTGTCGTCTGCGTAACATACGACGCTGACGCCCGGGAGGACCCGACACCTCAAAGTCCAGTCGTATGCGATGTTCCACAGGAGGGGACCCAGAACCGACCCCTGTGGAACACCGCACACCATGGCTCGCCGATTCCAACCCTCGTGGACCGGGTAAGTGACGGCTCGACTATTTAAGTATGCCCCGACTATACGGCGGAGGTAGGTCGGCACCCCGAAATATCGGAGTGCCTCCATGATGCATGACCAGGGCAAGGAATTGAACGCGTTGGCGATGTCCAAACTCACCGCCAACAAGACCTCGCCCTGGGAGACCGCGTCCTCCGCCAGGCTTTTCAAGCGCATGATAGCGTCGATCGTGGAGCGCCCCGTGCGAAAACCAAACTGGTCGTCCGCCAGATCCGGCCCCGTCGTCGTTAGGTGCTGGACGAGTCGGTGGACGATGATACGCTCAAAGAGCTTTCCGACCTCGTCCAGCAGCACAATGGGCCGGTAGGCGGACGGCGAGTCCGCAGGGCGCCCCTCCTTCCGCAGCAGGACCAGCTTTCCTGTCTTCCACCGCTGTGGAAACTGGCCCTGCTCTAGGCATGCGCTGAAAAGCCCCATCAGTCGGGGCTCCAGGGCGTCGTATGACAGAACCCACGCACGCCCTGGTATGCCGTCAAGGCCGGGGGCGGCGTTCTTGGCCTTTAGCCGTAGCATAGCCACCCCCAGCTCTACCCGGTCCACAGTGGGCACAGGGTCTCTTTCCGCGCTGGGCTCCGCCTCTGGCGGTGCCATAGCAGGAGGCATGTGCTCAGCCCGTGAAGGGAACAGAGCGCCAACAACGTCGTGAACAACGTCCCTGGGGAGAGACTCGGTGAGTGGGGGCGCCCAGGCACGGAGCTTGTTCCGTGCCATCTTGAAAGGGCGCCCCCAAGGATCCTGGTTGAGACTATCCAGGAGCTCCCCCCAGGCGACGTTCTTTGCGTTTCGGATTTCAATCCTCAGAGTTCTTCTGGCGCTTCTGTACCCCTCGTACAGCTGAGCCTCCACGGTCGCTGCGTCTGCTGCGCGACGACGCCGTCTTCTGTGGCGGGTGTACTGGCGGCGCGCGCTATTGCACGCGCGCCTTAGCCCCTCAAGTACGGGGTTCCACCAGTACACCTTTCGGAAGGGCTGGAATCGGCCCCTCCTCGGCATCGCCGCATCACAAACGCCAGTGACGAGCGACCGTAGGTTTTCTGCCTCCTGCTCTACATTTACATCGGGAGCGTTCACCTCGGGCCCTGATGCCCAGGTGGCGACGATCAGGGCCTCCTTGAACAACTCCCGATCCAGCTTTTGCAATGCCCAGCGCGGGCGGTCACCTACCGGGGACTCTCGGGACGGAGGGTCCGGATTTCGGCCGGAGACGCTGAACCGTATATAACGGTGGTCGGAGAGCGTCTCCACCTCTGTGACGACCCTCCAGTCCCGCACACGGCGCGCCAGTTCAGGGCTGGCAAATGTGACGTCTACTATTGAGCCGCCCTGCTGGCGCACACACGTGTGTACGGAGCCTCGGTTAAGGACTACGAGACCCTTTTCGATGGCCCATTCTTCCAGTGCCTCACCACGCGGACACGTACTCGGGGATCCCCAAGCCACGGATTTTGCGTTAAAGTCCCCGAGCACGAGCACGGGGCGGGGCCGGCTGCGGGCCACCACTGTGCCCACTTCCTCAATCCATCCCTCGAAATCGGCGAGCCTTCTGTTTGGGGAGAAGTAGCCACCAACGACTACTATCTCCCCGATCGTTGCCGCCACGTAGCCCCGTCCCCTTACCAAACCGGCTAGGGGAGGGCATGCGGCGGCGGTCCGGACAATAATGGCCACCGAGCCATCGAGATCCCCCGCCCAGTCAGAACGGGGGGGGATATAATAAGGCTCGGCGACCACTGCGAATTGTATATTCCACTGCGCCGGGGGGGATATAATAAGGCTCGGCGACCACTGCGAATTGTATATTCCACTGCGCCATGCTCTGCACTAACAGATCTTGTGCAGTGGCGCAGTGGTTCAGGTTGCCTTGGACCACTAGGAGAGCCATTAGAACGATTGTTTATTCCTCCATCCTAGCGGTCCCAGGCGCTGGCGACGACGACGGCGGCGGTGGCCTCGAACGTGGTCTAGGCTGCGGCCGCTGTGGCTGCGGTGGCAGTGAAGTATTCGTGGCCGCAGCTTGCGTAGAGACTTTTTTCTTTGTCTTCTTTTTCTTTTTCTTCGGCAGCTGCTTTGGGCCGCCTTTACCTTTTTCTTGGTCCACCTTTTTGTTGGTGGACCTAGCCGTAGTGGGAGGGCCTGCGCCTTTACGCACGGCCGGCACTCCCCTGCACATCCAGTGTCCTGCCGCTCGGCCGGCCGCACTGCAGATACTGCAATGGGGCGCGTTCTGGCATGAGGCGGCAGGGTGTCCAGGTTGACCGCAGCGATAACAGTCCTTGCTGCGGTCGACAGGGGAGGAGCAGGCGCAGGCCACGTGTCCTGCCACAAGGCAGCGCCAGCACCGCTCCGACCGGCCCGGCAAGACTTTGATGTCTGCCGAGGCCCACCCCACCATGACTCTCTTGCGGTCTTTCAATTTGATGGCCGCCGCCACAGGGCAGGCCAGGATGACATATCCTAGCCTGTCTGGGCCCAGGCGTATGGCGCTGGAGTTAATACGCCCAGCAACGACGTCCGAAACCCGGGCGACGGCGGCCACGACTTCCTCTGTTGTTGTGAAGTCGTCCAGACCCGAGACGCGTACATTAAGGCATCTCTCGGGCCTGGACACTTTTACTTCATCCTCTGGAAGGACATCTTTCAGCCGCGCAGCGAGGGCGTCAGCCTTCTCCCCGCTATCCTTCCCAGGAAGAAGAAGCATGCGGGCCCCTGTCCGCGCGGTTTTCAGCTTGACGCCGGCGATGCCGAGTTCTCCCAGTTTTATGTGGGCCTTCGCCTTCTGCATAATGTCCGCGTAGCTGATGCCCTTTTCCACCGCCGCGGGCAGCAAGGTAAGAATTACCGCGGTGGTGTTAGGCACCCGCATACGCGGACCCTTTTTTGCCGGTGTTTTTGGCGATTTCGCTTTCGGCTTTGGCTGGGGAGTCCGACCAGAGCCGCTTTGTTGGGTCGGTGGCTTCTTCTTAGCTTTTCGAGCTACCACCGACCAACCTTCTTCGATCCTAGGAGGCGGCTCTGGAACAGATGAGTCCGTATTGGCTGGCCTCTTTGGTCTAGGGGTATTTGTGTCCCCGTTACTTCCTTCCACAGTGCCCCGCTTCCTTTTAGGGGTAGGAAGTGCAGGGAAATCTTCGGGAGGGCGGTTGGCCTC